>CM068550.1:24597386-24606926 GCA_035048495.1 Euptelea pleiosperma
TACATAAAGCCAGTTTGCTCACTGAAGTGCCTAAATCTAATCCCATATTAAGGCAACTAGCTTTCCCGAGGTCTTCTATTCAAGAGAAAGCCCAAGAAAGGGAGGGTGAAGTTATTGGCTAGGTAATTCATTCTTCTTGGCGGCTACCCGCAGTCGTTTGGGACCGGGGATTCTACTGAAGAAAGGGAAAGAATAACGATTTGGATGAGCTATTCATCCCTTCGGCCACCACATTGTTTTGACCAATCCTGGTCTAGGTCTTTGATATTCGCTCAAAAGTGCTTATTTTAAGTAATTATCCTTTTAGCGTTATTGCATTCTCCTACGTTAAAATACTCTATTTATCTACTTTTCTACGTAAGAGTCTCTTGTGTTGCGTAGAACACACTTTTCTGGACGAAATGGTATATTTGCATGCATTAAATACATTTTCGGAAGTCTAGACATGTAGTCATTCTGATAGAGTCTCATTACGCGCTTCTTCTGTCGTAGGAAACCCCGATGGGACAATTCTCGAGACTTGCGAGCCCACATCGATCAGGAAAGCCCATTATCAAAGCTTAAAGAGCCCACATGCTGTGACTAGAAGATATGGGCCGAATATGGGCTGAATAAGAGGACCAAAAGGCCGGCCCAAAGAACGAAGAGAGTAGGAGAGCCAATGACCAAAAGACGGACCAAAGCGTTTAAAGCCACATGAGTCAGCAAGGAATGATAGTCTACTCTACTGGAGAAGCGTGAGGATGTCACAGTGAAGACCAGGGTTCCAGACCCTCTGCCAATACTTTTATCTCCATTTTTTGATATTTTCTCTCTCATCTCTCCTTATTCTTTCTCTCTCTTCATCTCTCGGTCCTCGAATCTACTGACCTAACCCCAGAACTCCTGCCCATCGGCTCTATCTCATCTCCCTTAGCTTTCTGACCGTTGGATCTTCCATCGGACCGTTGGATCTTCAATCGGACCGTTGGATCTCTCTAGATCCGTCGATCTACCAATCTGGGTCCCAATCAAGTCACCATCCATCCGATCGCCATCAGACTGTCTGTCACATCATCTTGTGAGACGATGGACATCATCAATCCATGTGGGCCAGTAGCCGGGCCCATCATCATCGACCCGCTGTCCGACCAGTTAGTGGACCCCGTGAATTTCCAAATAATTTTAATTAAATTTTAAAAAATGGGGGGTCCACTAAATGGGGACATTCCCCAATGAAAAGTAGACTTTTACTTAAAAAAATATATATATATATATATATATATTTTTTTATATACATTCCCCAATGGAAATAGGGAGCTTTATAAGAGGAGGGAGAAGGGTTCGTTTGAACCCTAATCCCCCTCCAATCTCCTCCTCTCCTTCCCCATATCCTTTCCCTTCTTCCCCGCCACTTCCTTCTCCTCTTCTTCCTTCCCTTTCTTCTTTTTTCTTCTTTTCTTCTTCTTCCTCCATCTTCGCCGGAGTTGCAGGCAGCAACTCCGGCCATCTGGTTCTCCTTCTCTTCCTCCTTCTTCTTCTTCTTCTTCTTCTTCTTCTTCTTCTTCTTCTTCTTCTTCTCTCCTCTGTCTTCTTCTTCTTGTTTTTTTTTTTCCTTTTCTTGTTCCTCTTCACGCCCTCGCCGGAGTTGCAGGCTGCAACTCCGGTCGCCATCGCATCAGTGCCTCTTGCAGCACCACGTCTTCACCGCTGCACCTTCCTTCTGCCCTTCCGTCTCCTCATCTCCTTCTCCTCATTTCTTCTCTCGAGACCGCTGCATCTCAATAAACAAACCTCCATACCGCCTAAACCAGCAAGAAACCAATACCATTTTTTTTGCTGCTGGTGTGCCACCCCAACGAGTTGCTATCTTGCAACGCTATGCTCCATTGTCCACGCCCCCCATCTTCTCCATATATCATCTCAAACCCAGCAAGCCATCCATCACTGGATCCCTTCAACTTCAATCCCGCCACAACCATCAACGAACGGTGCTGCCTCTCATCACACGACCTCTTGCTCCTCGTCTTCTCCAACGGTGCTACATCTCACGATCGCTGCACTCCAGCCATCTATGTTCCTCTCGGCGATCCAGCATCCCTCCTCATGAACAGATCCATCGGCGCCTCCACCACCTAACTGGACTGTTCCTTTGCGTCTTCATGCTACACGTATCACCGCCTACATCTTGGCCATGCAGTCAAGCCGTCTTCAATTTGTAGACCTGCAAGCATCTCCTCTTGCTGGGTGAAACGAGTAGACCAGCAAACATCTAGCCTAGTTCATCACAGCAACACTGCTCGGACGAGCTCCTCACCACCGCCTCATCCATAAGCTGCTGATACCTTCATGGGTGCTGTGTGCTTCGTCGCTCTCAATCCACCACTCCTTGCTGCCATGTTGTTAGCAAATTTTCCATTGCTCTCCATCCGAAGGTGAGATCAAACGGTGAATTTTCTTTCTAGGATATTTTTTATCTACCTTAGTCTCTTTCTCTCTCTAACCTTCCATTTTCTCTCTCTAAAATACATCTCCACTCATTTTCTCTCTCTACCTATTATCTTTCTAGTTTCTCTCCCTATTCCTCACTCTCTCTCTACCCTAATCTCTCTTAATGCTTTCTAGTTTAATTAATTTTATCTGATTTGCATTGTAAGAGACAAATTCAGTTAAATAAAGATTATTTAAGTATGATTGAGTTACATTCTCTGCTAATTTTTCATCATTTTATGTTCATTATTCGCGCTAATCCGACTAATCCTGAGTGCGGATCGACATCCGACACGAATCCCTATACAAATCTGTCAATTTTGCAGGATAATCGGATAAGAATTAAAAATGTGTTGAAGTTAGGGTTTTCGTAACCAACGACGCGGAAAAATCCTAACTTTCAGTCTTCTTTTCTGGATCGCCCCCGCGGGGAAGCCCATTCAGTTATGATAGCAACCGTCCCTCAAGTTTAGTAATGAGCATAACGGCCCTATTGTTCCGATGGAAAGAAGAGCCTATGATTAGCTGATATTCGCTCAAAAGTGCTTATTTTAAGCAATTATCCTTTTAGCGTTATTGCATTCTCCTACGTAAAATACTCTATTTACCTACTTTTCTACGTAAGAGTCTCTTCTGTTGCGTAGAACACACTTTTCTGGACGAAATGGTATATTTGCATGCATTAAACACATTTTCGGAAGTCTAGATATTAAGCCGTTCTGATAAAGTCTCATTACGCGCTTCTTCTGTCGCAGGAAACCCCGATGGGACGATTCTCAAGACTTGTGGGCCCAAATCGATCATGAAAGCCCATTATCAAAGCTTAAAAAGCCCACATGCTATGACTAGAAGATATGGGCCAAATATGGGCTGAATAAGATGACCAAAAAGCCGGCCCAAAGAACGAAGAGAGTAGGAGAGCCAATGACCAAGAGACGGACCAAAGCGTTTAAAGCCACATGAGTCAGCAAAGAATGATGGTCGACTCTACTGGAGAAGCGTGAGGATGTCACAGTGAAGACCAGGGTTCCAGACCCTCCGCCAGTGCTTTTTTCCATTTTTTTTGATACTTTTTCTCTCATTTCTTCTTATTCTCTCTCTCTCTTCATCTCTCGATCCTCGAATCTACTGACTTAACCCCAGAACTCCTACCCTTCGGCTCTATCTCATCTCCCTTAGCTTTCTGACCGTTGGATCTTCCATCGGACCGTTGGATCTTCAATCGAACCGTTGGATCTCTCTAGATCCGTCGATCTACCAATCTGGGTCCCAATCAAGTCACCATCCATCCGATCGCCTTCAGAATGCCTGTCACATCATCTTGTGAGACGATGGACATCATCAGTCCATGTGGGCCAGTAGCCGGGCCCATCAGCATCGACCCGCTGTCCGACCAGTTAGTGGACCCCGCGAATTTCAAAAATAATTTTAATTAAATGGGGGGTCCACTAATTGGGGAGATTCCCCATAGAAAAGTAGCATTTTACTTAAAAAAAAAAAAAAAAAAAAAAAAAAAAAAAATTAAAAATATTTTTTTTATTTAAAAAATACCCTATTTCCATTAATGGAAATAGGGAACTTTATAAGAGGAAGGAGAAGGGTTCGTTCGAACCCTAATCCCCCTCTTTTCTTCTCCTCTCTTCCCCGAATCTTCTCCCCACGTTTTCCCTTCCTTCTTCTCCTTCTTTTTCTTCTTCGTCTTCTTCTTCTTCTTCGTTCTCTTAACCGTCGCCGGAGTTGCAAACAGCAACTCCGGTCGTCTTCTTCACATACCATCGCCAGCACGTCCTCCTCCCCCTCTCCTCCTATTCTTCTTCTTCTTCTTCTTCTTCTTCTTCTTCTTCTTCTTCTTCTCCTTCTTCTTCTTCTTCTTCGTTTTCTTCTTCTTTTGCCGGAGTTGCAGGTCTGCAACTCCGGCCGGCGAACTGCGCTCCACCACAGTCCTCTTCACAGCATGCTACGGTGAGCCCTTCTCACATTCTATTCCTCTCTTCTATCCTCTCTATCTTCCCTCAACACGTTACACAACTCTTACCTCTCTCTTCACCGTTCTTTCCACTCCAAGAAGAGGAGCCGTCAGCCACCACCGTCCTCCATTAGAGGCCTGCAACCACGACCTCTTGATCCGCCACCATCACCAGCGACCGCCCTCTCCTTCATCTCCAACGGTTGCTGGAGTTGCAACCTGCAACTCCAGTCCGTCAAGTTGCCTCCCACACCGCTGTCATCTCTCTCTCAAAAGAAAAGAGATAAAAAAATAAAAAAAAAAAAGAGAGGAAGAAAGAAATAAAAAAAAAAAAATCAGAAAAGAGAATAAGAAGAAAGAGGGGAGGAACATCCTCACCTGGTTCGTCCGCCTCCTCCACCGTCTCCTAGAGCCAACTCACGGCTTGCTCTTTGCTGCACTCACCACCCGCATGGATTCCACCACCGTTACATCCTCAACAAGCTGCTGCTACACCAGTGCAAATCTTGCAAGCGGCACCTCCCTGAATCCTCTTTAAGCCGTTCTCTCCCCGGCCAAAACCTACAAGCTACTGCACTGCCCTTCTGCTCTCCATTCAAGTTGGCAGTCGGATTGCAACTCCACATCAAGCATCGCACCTCCACCATCATCTTCTCTCGGTGATCATGGCGAATCACCACACATGTGCTGCCTCCTTTCCCTACACCATCATCATCGCCATCTCCCCGTCACCATGATCAACACGGGCACATCCAACAGTGGTTCAAAATGGTAACAATTAACCTTCTCTCACTCCATTCTCTCATCCTTTCTCTCTCTAGGATAGGTCTTCCTCTCCCTACTTTTCTCACCTACTTTCATTCTTCTTTCTCTCTCTCTCTATCTCTACAATCTCCTCTCTACTTTCTCTCTCTAGTTCTCTCTTTCTCTCTCTAGTTTATTTTAATTTTTTTTATTGCTTATAATTCAGTTATTTTTACTTGATTGTAAGAGATATTTTCGAATGAATGAAATTGATTTGAATAATATTATGTCCCATTCTCTGCAAATTTCCCGTCATTTTATGTCATTATCGCGCTAATCCGACTAATCCCGAGTGCGGATCGACATCCGACACAAATTCCTATACAATATTGCTCATTTTACAGGTTAAATGTCTCGGATAATTACAAATCTTGTTGAGTCTAGGGTTTCCGTAACCAACGACGCGGAAAAACCCTATTATCATTAGCTTTTCGGGAAATTTCCAAACGAACAATTTCAACGAAATCTTTCAATTTCTTATTTTACTATGTTCAACTCTATGTAGTCCTCTATCCGTAGAGTACATTGAATGTACAGAAATGGCTATAACAGAGAGACTAAACTAGAAATTCCGCAGAAGCCGGAGTCAGACAAGCAGGAATTGGCTAAGCTCGAAAGGAGGAAACTAGAAACTAACAAGAAGTGGGGTTTAAGGCCTCTAGCTTCCTCGACCTATATCGGTCCGATCGCCATCTCCACCGCGCCCTGTAAGGCGCTCAAATATGTAGGATGTTGATCAAGTTCAAGCAATGCTCAAACTTGACCACTAGAATAGTCTTCGTCATCATGTCTGCTGGATTATCCTTGGTGCCAATTTTCTGAAGATAAATTTCACCATCATTGATAATCTCCCGAATGAAGTGAGACCGAACGTCGATGTGCTTTGTCCTCGCATGATGAACTTGGTTCTTTGCCAAGTGAATGGCACTCTGACTGTCACAATGGACATCTACACCCTCCAAGGTAATCCCCAAATCATCAATCAAACCTCGGAGCCATAAAGCCTCCTTCGCCGCCTTAGTCGCAGCCATGTATTATGCATCCGTAGTAAATAAAGCAACCGTCAGCTGTAACATAGACCTCCAACTCACATGACCACACGCCATAGTAAACACATACCCTGTCATGGACCTGCGCTTGTCCAAGTCACCTGCATAGTCATACCCAATGACATGATCTTCAGAATCTCCAACCCTATGAAAAAAAAAGTTCAACATCCACAGTACCTCAATAACCACTTCACTACCCGCCAGTGGTCTTTCCCTAGATTAGCCATATACCTGCTAATCATGGTAATTGCGTGAGCAATGTCTAGCCGAGTGCAAACCATGGCATACATCAAACTGCCAACCGCACTCGTATACGGGACTCTAGACATATAGTCTTTCTCCTCTTCTGTACTGGGAGACTATAATATTAAGAGTCTGAAGCGAGCAGCCAATGGAGTACTAACTGCCTTGTAGTTCCCCATTTCGAATCTGTCAAGCACCTTTTCAAGGTACTTCTGCTGTATCAAACACAATTTGTCCTTCTATCTCTCCCTGTCAATCTCCATGCATCCCCAGAATTCTCCTCGTTGGACCTAAGTCCTTCATCTCAAACTCCTTGCCAAGTTGAAGCTTTAATTTGTTGATCTCTGATATGCTTTTTGCAATAGTGAGCATATCATCAACATAGAGTAACAGATACACAACTGACCCATCCTGAAGCTTTCTGAAATAAAAACAACTGTCGTAGTTGCTCCTGGTATATCCTTGTCGTGTCATGCATGTATCATATTTCTTGTACGACTGCCTTGGTGACTACTTAAGGCCATACAGAGATTTCTTCAGCTTGCAGACACAATCTTCTTTACCAGCTACCTTGTACCCCTGAGGCTATTGCATATAGATATCCTCCTCTAAGTTTCCATGGAGGAATGTTGTCTTGACATCAAGTTGCTCCAACTCTAAATCAAGAGATGCCGCTAAGGCCAACAAAACACGAATGGAGGTGTGTTTCACAACTTTATTGTAATCCACACCTTCCCTTTGCGCATAGCCCTTGGCTACCAACCGTGCCTTTAATCTATCTCCACCTGTCTCTAGAGTATCGGTCTTTAGCTTGTACACCCATTTGCACCCAACTGCCTTCTTACCCTTAGGCAATCCCACAAGTTCCCATGTATGGTTCTTGTAGAGAGATTCCATCTCATATGCCATGGCTATCTTCCACTGCCCGCAGTGACTGTCTTGAATTGTTTCTCCGAAAGTCAATGGTTCAATGCCCTCAACATTTAGGACATATGCAACCATGTCTTCAAAGCCATATCTGACTAGTGCCTTGGTAACTCTTTTAGACCTCCCGGCTGCTAAAGACTGATGCTGCCCAACAATATCAACAACTGAAATTCGGTCCTCTGTATATGAGGAATCTAGAGCTTCTAGTTCCACTTGAACACCATCACCTCTACTCGCATCCTCTTGACCCATGTTATGTTTGCTAGGTGTTAGCATAACAGATTTATTAAACCTAACGTCTCTACTGACTACGATTTTCTATAATCCAGGCCACCAAAGTCTGTAACCTTTGACGCCTTAACCATATCCCAGAAATAAGCCCTTCTTCACCCTTGGATCGATTTTACTTTCTCTTACATTAAAGTAAGATGGACATCGAAATACACGCAATGAAGAATAATCAACTGGTTTACCAGACTATACCTCTTCAGGAGTTTTCATCTTCATAGTTGTAGACGGTGATTTGTTAATGAGAAAGCACGCATTACTAACAACCTCTGCCCAAAATTCTTTACCCAACCTAGCATTAGATAACATGCATCTAGCTTTTTCAAGGAGAGTTCGCGCGGTTCACCCTTTCTACCCCTTCAAAGTTAGGAGTCTCAAAAAAAATTCAAACTCAGTTGGAAAATTTTCCTATGGGATGAAAAATCATGGGCTTTGGAATCACATCATTTCGATTCCTGAGCCCAAAGTAATTAATGACATAAACATTGTCCATCACTAACGAGCTCAATAGGCTCGTTCCACTACCCATACTCCGAAGAGGATGAGTATTATTTCAGGAAGTGAGTTTTGTTTCAAGAGGATGAGTATTCTTCGTCTTCTGCGGCAGCTTCACTAGCATGTCTCTGGAAGTGGGGTTTGTTTCAGATTTGGTTTGGTTGTTGCAAAAGGGTAAAATGGCGTAAGATTTCAAATTGCAAGAAAGCATAACGAAGGAGGAAGTTCGCTAACATTGACACAACAGAGAATTCTTTTAGCTGACCTCTAAAATAACAAGGAGGTTAGCGAGTCTGATGGTGCATTCAAGACAGATTACAAGCATTTTGTGAAAATAGGAGATTTCTTTTCGCTTAGTCATTAGGTAAAAAGGAGCAGCAATGGATCGAATCAGGATAGGTTCAGAGTCTTCAGACTAGTGCTTGAAAACTCAAAAACTCGACTCGAAAGTCTACCGAGTTGAGTTAAATCGAAGACTCGAACTCGACCTGAAACAACTCGACTCGAGTAATATATTTATATTATATACATATATTAATATTATATTTTATAAATTTTTATAAGTAAAATTTATAACTTGGTTGAGTAGAGTTGACTCAGTGAGTTTCTCGAGTCAACTCACAACTCGATTACAAAACGACACACTTAATGCGTCATTTTTTTCAAGAAATCGACACACAAGGTATGTCGTATATTAGATTCAAGTTTATGTCTAGATCACAAGATCCAGACCTGATCTAATAATTAAGCTATCGAAACTTATTGGATCTGGGCGACCTAACAGTACTGAGATAATCAGATCAATAATGTTGTACTAAATTTTGATTTTAAAAAAATAAATGTGCAAATTATTAAGTTAAATATCAAATGGTAGAAGATTTTATCAACATGCATTCGTAATATTTTATTTATTTATTTATTATATATGAAAGTAATATTGTGTAGAAATAATTTTGAACATATTCCGTTAAGGGTGGGGCTCCAGTTACAGTGGGGCTCCAGTTACAGTCCTAAAATGACAGGCTCCGGTTACAGGACACAATATGAGCCACATGGCAAACTCTTAGAGGACTCTGACCATATGGATGTTTGGCCAATCCATAGGTGGACCTACAAAATCAGCCTCATTAGTGATTTTTAAGCATTGGATCTTTGTAACTCAAATACTGCTCAAATTCCCACAGTTGAGATTAACCCATGAAAATAAGTCCTATCCAACACCTGTAAATCACTAATCAGGCTGATGTTTGGGTTGTAGGTCCACCTAGGGATTGGCCAACCATCCATACGGTCAGAGTC
>CM068550.1:24607026-24629526 GCA_035048495.1 Euptelea pleiosperma
CCCATGAAATAATTATTTTGTTGTAATGTTTGTCGATACGAATCCAACGATATATTAAAATAGTAATTCCAATAACGGTGGTTGAAACTACGATCTACCGAGTTAGGTTCGGGTCGGCTTGACTTTAAGTGTGCACGTTTAGTTGATTATGAGGACTCATATCCCCTAGTCAATTGACTTGGTTGCATGGTTCAAACTATCGGGAGCGGTCTTGGGATCGGTGGGCGCCGATCCTGATCTGGACCGCCCCTATCTAAAATATTTTGACGAGAATTAAAACCCCAATATTGATCAGATCTGTGGCTGTCGATCCAGACCTGGATCGCCTGATCTAAAATGGGTAGAAATCTTTTAACTCCGGGGTCTTCCTTAGCAAGTAAAACGAGGTTGGGAACGTATTTCTCATGAGTTTGACTCTCTTGTGATCTCTGCCACCTAGAAGGAAGTTATCTTTGTCGCCCACAAGTGTGCGAAATGGGGCTGTAGGTTAAGACATGGTTTTAAAAACGGCCGTTTAAACGGTTTTAACGGCCATTTAAACAGTAACGCCCCAAGCCCGTTTCCGTTAAAACCGTTCGACAAGCGCAGTTGTTACCCAAACTCTCAATTAGGCTCTAATTATGACAAAGGATATCTTCTTGATAAGGCCTATCGAATAGTAGGTCTTGATGCTCGACATGTTGCGGACAATTGAGGATGTACTAGGTTCACTACCATCACAGAAACAGAAAAAAGAACACACAGAGGCGCAGGCCTGTCTCTACCTTTTTAGGCCATTAAGGCGGTCGCCTAAGGTCCCTTAGTGAGAGAAGGCCCCCAGCCCAGGCCCTACATACACATTTTTTTCGGGCCCAACAACCACATGGATGTTTAGCCCAGCTCTTGTTGTATATACAAACCAAAATTCAACCTGATTGGTTATCTCTAGCCATAGATTTTAGTACTTGTTAGGATTGATTCTAGACGTTGGATTCAAGAATTTTTTCGGTGGTAAATCCAATGGCTAGAAATCATCAATCAAGCTGATTTTTAGTGTGTTTATCCACCAATAGGTGGGCTGAACATCCACACAGTCATTGGGCCAAAATAATGATGTAGGGCTTCGAGAGTCCTCTGCATGTAAAGTTTCATGTACTTTTATATGATCAAGAATAGTTGTTAAATAAAGATTTTCTATTATATAGAGAGTTAAATTTTTAATTAATACTATATATATAATATATTAAATATAAAAAATTATATAGTGTTTTTGCCTTGGGCCTCAACTTGTATCGACATGGCTTTGGTAGGGCCGGCTCTACCGTAAGGCTATTAAGGCGGTCACCTAAGGCCCCTTGTTGAGAGAAGGCCCCAAGCCTAGGTCCCACTAACCACATGGATTTTTTGCCCACCCCTTATTAGATATACAAACAAAAAATCAACCTGATTGATTATTTATAGCCATAGATTTAAGTACTTTTTAGGACATGATTTAGCCATTGAATTGAAGTATGTTTTTTGGGTAGTAAATCCAATAGCTAGAAATCATCAATCAAGCTGATTTTTAGTATGTTTATCCACCAATAGTGGCCTGAACATCCACGTAGTCATTGGGCCCGAGAAATGATTTATGTAAGACCACGAGAGTCCTCAACGACTGCCATGGGAGTTCTCTGCATCTATTTTTTTTCCATAGTTTTTTATTATAAGCAATAGTTTTTAGGAAAAAGATGTAACAAGGTATGCCTGAAACTGTTTCATTTGCGGAAGCGACATTTTTGGTAGTCACCACTGTCATTTGGGCCCACTGACCGCATGGATGTTTATCCCACCCCTTGATGGATATACAGACCAAAAATCACCCTGATTGGCAATTTATAACCATTAGATTTTAACACTTTTTAGCACTTTTTAAAGGGTTCTTATAGCCGTTGAATGCAACCAATTTTTTAGTACTAAAACCAACAGCTAAATACCATTAAATAAGCTGATTTTTGGTATGAATGTCTATTAAGGAGTCGGCTAAACATCCATGTGGTCAATGGGCCCAGATGGCAGCGGTGACTACCAAAACTGCCGCAAATAAAAAGATCTCAGGTATACCTTGTTACATCACGACCCTAATTTTAAATAAAGATTTCCAAAAATATAGAGTTTAATTTTTAATTAATAATTATACTAATATATTAAATATAAAAAAGCCTTAAATAAAGTTTTCCCCTTAGGCCTCAACTTGTGTCGAGACGGCCCAAGGCCTGGACGTATGTGTCAGACATTTTGGGAGAGAAACCCCGGACCAGTAAATCTTTTCTCCTCGGGAGAGAAGATTCGCCCGTAGTCCCGGGGAATTTCAAACTTTGAAGGTTTCCTTCCAAAATGTCTGACACGTATCCTTTGATGTGGGTTTAGGACTTGAAGTACGTGTCAGACATTTTGGGAGGAGAACCTTCAAAGTTTGAAGGTCCTCGGGACCAGTGAATATTTTCTCTACTCAGGGGCATATATAAGCATAGTTGTATATAATCGTCTGTTTTGAATTAATTATTCTGGGTAGGGTGTATCAGAATACGAGTGCAAAGAGTGAGAAAAACTTGTGTCAAAAGATGTTGTGACGGAAGCAGGTCACAGGATTCGGTATGAGCCACGTGCCATACTATTAGAGGACGATGACCGTATGGATGTTTGGCCAGTTTCTCGGTGGACCGGTACACAAAAAATCAGCTTGATTAGTGATTTCTACCCTATTCGGTTGAAGTTATTTTCATGTGTTGATTTTAACGGTAGGAATCTGAGCATTATTGAGCGTTTTTTGGGCTCAAACATCCAAAGGTTGTAAATCACTAATCAGGCTGATTTTTGGTTTGTAGGTCCACCGAGGGACTGGCCAAACATCCATATGGTCAGAGCCCTCTGATCGTGTGCAACGTGGCTCGTATTGAGTGCTGTGACCGGCTTCCGTCACAACATCTTGTGACACAAGTTTTACTCGCAAAGAGTCAGATTCTCCTGAAAATAGGATTGTGACGAGTAAACCTACGCTCACACCCCAATGTGAGCGAAGCTGATAACAGCCACAATACAAGCCATGTGGCATACTCTTAGTGGATGCTGACCGTATGAATATTTGGTCAGTCCCTTTGTTGACCTACAAACCAAAAATCAGCCTGATTAGTGATTTACAACCTTTGGATCTTTGCACCCAAATAACGCTCAATAATGCTCAAATTCCTCCGGTTAAAATCAACCCATAAAAATAATTCAATTCAGCGTTAAGAATTCACTTATCAGGTTTACGTTTGGTTTGTAGGTCCACTAGTCATCGGCCAAACATCCATACGGTCAGCGTCCACTAAGAGTGTGCCACATGGCTCATATTGTGGGCTGTTATCAGCTTCGCTCACACAGTAAGAAATATGATCCCATACAAAGTGATAAGTCTAAGGTTAATTGAAACCTTACAAAAGCTTATTTGGAATGTATTTTTTTTTTTTTTCAGTAGTTAAGCCTGTTTTTAAAGAGATTGGAAACTCGGTGAAGGTTTTGAACCCAGGTCTATGGTATCATCACCCACAAACTTTACCAACTGAGCAACCAATACAATAGGGAAAGGTCTTAGTAGGAACAAATGAGAGTATAATGAACCAATCCTTAATTACATCAATTCTTCTCTTAGCTTTGTATCTGAGGGTGTGTTCGTTCTCAACAAATGAGACGTCCAAAAAAGTTGCTTGAATACTCACTTATACCAGGGTTTAAAGGAGGCCGTTTTAACGGTTAAACGGACTTGGGGCGTTACCGTTTAAACGGCCGTTAAAACGGATTGAAACGGTCAGGGGCAAAAATGGAAAAAAATGGAATTACGGATTTTAACTGAAAAAAACGGAAAAAGTGGCGCTGAAATTCAAATTTTGAAATTTGAAAAAAAAAAAAAATAGAATTTAACGAATTTTAACAGAAATTAAACGGAATTAAACGGTTTTAACGGCCGTTTTTTTCACAAAATTTTTCAAAATTAAACGGCTGTTTAAACAAAAAAACGGCCATTTTTTTCAAAATCGATAAAATGCGTTTTAACGTAAACGGGTTTGGGGCGTTACCGTTTAAACGGCCGTTTTTAAAACCATGATTTATACAATATGCACGTTTTCTTCTTGAGAGAGTAAATTTCATCTTTAGATGATATTAGACTTGTAAACTTTTTGTCTTTAGTAACTTGTGAATTGAAGACTCCTTGTGTAGAAAATTACATTGGAAGGAAAAATTTTGTGATGAAAACTTCCTTTTTAAGGAAGATCTAGTATGGAGGGAAAAAAGAGCATCTCCAACACTATGCTTTCCCACCGTGCTATCCTAAAATTAGGCAGGGTCAAAAACGGGTGTTCCAACGTTGTGCTATCTCAATGCTAAAATATAGCATATGTTATATCCTGTGCCAAATATAGCGCATGCATATTTATGGGTTTTGACTCTTCGGACCATTCAAACATTTGGATCTTGTACCCCAAATAATGCTCAAAATCCCACGGATAAAATCAACCTATGATTGGCTGATCAACAGTCAACGTGGCACATTTTTAGATGATGCTGACCATATGGATGTTTTGCCAATCCCTAGGTGGACCTACAAACCAAAAGTCAGCCTGATTAGTGATTTCAAACCTTTTGATCTTGAACTCAATTACTGCTCAAATTCCCACGTTAAAATCAACCCATGAAAAAGACTCTCCAATCCAAAAATAGTGTTGAGATATAGCATTGCATCATTGAAGCATGCCATGCCAAATCAAGCAACATGGCACTGTACGTAGCAGTCTTAAAATATAGAATTGAGATGGCCTTTTAGCATTTTAGGATTGGAGATGCTCTAACAGTTTCTATAATTGAAAATTCCATTCATTTTTATAAGTTGACTAGCTACTAAATATGTAAAAGATTTAATGAGATAATCTTGACTAGCTCTTATGGTACGAATATTGCCATCATTTGCTAAAACCTCTTTCCTTTTAGCCTTTTGGTAGTAAACGGTGGAAGCTAAGCGATTCCCTTCTCTCTTTTGGTATGACTCTAGCGGGTAAGTAGTTTATGCAAACAGTTCCCTTCCTTCTTTGTTGGAGATAGTCTTTCTTTTGCAGTTCATACGCTTTAAAAGAGAAAACCAAGGCCGGGGAAGCCTACTCAGTGGTCGTCCCTCACTGGCTGCTCTCCACACGGTACATTTTGATTTTCAGGGGCCATGTGGACAATGATTCAGTTCACATGAATTGGGCCCATGTGATTTTGGGCTTGGACTGCACCACGGGCTGCACATGTATCTCAACAGCTTGTGGCAAATCTAGGCTAGACGATGTCTACGTAGAGGGAGACTCCAAGGTGGTCATGCAATCTGCTCAAGGGGATCAAAATTAAGGCTTCTCATCGGATCAGTCAATCAGTGACCCTATGTAGCTCATTTTTCTAGTCCTGCTGACCGCATGGATCTTTAGCCCACCTTTTATTGGATATAAATACACCAAAAAGCAGCTTGATCGATGATTTATAGTTGTTGGATTTAATTCCAAAAAAACATGATTGAATCGAATGACCAGAATCACTCCTTAAAAAGTACTAAAATCTAATGGCGAGTGATAATTATTCTATGCCTATCCAGTACCAAAGGGTGGACTAAACATCCGTGCGATCAGTGAGCATATAACCATGTGCTATATTGGGCTATCCAAGGGTGTAATACAGTTTGAGCAACGTGCAACACTCTTAGGTGGCCCACCCTCAACTCTAATATTTTGGACCATTTTTAGGTGTACCACAATATGAGTCACGTGCAACACTCATAGGGACCATTGACCATGTGGATGTTTCGCCTATCCCTATGTAGACCTACATACCAAAACTCAGCCTCATTAGTGATTTCTAACCTTTGGTTCTAAGTACCCAAAATAATGTTCGAATCCAATGGTTAATAATATTCTTATGAAAAAAGAGTCTAATTCAACGGTTAGTAATTACAAATCAGGCTGGTTTTAGTCTATAGGTCCACCTAGGGATGGGCCAAACATCCATACAGTGGTCTCTAAGAGTACCACGTACGTGAATCATACCGTGGTCCCACGTCAACCTTTAATGAGCGACGTCTGCCATAAGAAATTTACTTAAAAGGTTGGCTCAAAGTGCAGAGTAATTAAAGATTTTTTTTTTTTTTAATAAAAAATAATTAAAAAGTTGATGGGCTTTAATGCCCTTAATTTCTTCAATAAAAAATGCCATCAGCAATTATGGATAAGATCGGGCTCGGGGGACCCCATTGCTTACACCCACTTTTGACACCCATTTTGGCATATCCAGAGATGAATCAATGGCTGATTTTTGGTGGGGATGATCTCCTCACCATATAGATCACCCCCACAAAAATTTCTAATCCCATCAAATGTGATTTTCTAGTTACACAGTAAAAATGGACGGTCCATAATTCTTCAGCTTCTAAACCAGTCTACGAATATCAGAATGATTTGAATTTTTGTGAGGATGATCTCCCCTCACCATAGAGATCATCCTCACCAAAAATCAGCCATTGATTCATCTTCTATGTGAGTACGCCAAAATGGGTGTCAAAAATGGGGGTCCCATAATCCAGACCCTTACAGATATTGTCGGTTAACCGTCGCTAGCCCCCTTGTCCACCTTTGAACAAAATCCTGGCTTCGTCATTGTTGATTGGTGATTTCTTAGGGTTAAATTTGAGCAATTTTCATGAATTGGGGTACTCAAAGTCCAACTGATAGAGCTGATTTTTGTTGTGTAAGCCTACCCAAGGGTACGAGAAAATTATTGAACCGGCAACTTTTTGATCCAGCATCTTGCAACCTATAGTTAAGCATCACCTGTCCTGGGGTTAAGGTGACTGTAGTTGCTTTTTCTCCATCGTTAAGGTTAACTACAGCCACCTTAACCTCAGGACAATATAAGTTGCAGGAGAGAAAATACTTGCTGGCCCGGCGGGACTTCAAAATTTGAAGTCTCCCCATCCCAAAAATGCCGTTTGGGCTTAGTTTAGGGCATACTGACCTTATAGATGTTTGGACCACTTCTTGGTGGACTTACATAACAAAGATCATCTTGATCCGTGATTTATAACGGTTATATTTTTAACATTCAAACAAAAACTCAAATTCATCTGTAAAAAACCATGTTATTAAAATACTAAATCCAACGGTTATAAATCACTAATTATACTGATATTTGATCTAGAGGTGGACAAATATCGATACGGCGAGTGATCTCTATGAGTTTGCTACGTGTAAAGTGCTGCCATATGTAAGGTGCACATGCATCGCAAGTGGCGTTCCCCCAGTATCCATAAGGTAAGTGGGCCCTAAAGAATAAACTTTGAAACCATCAAACAAGAGGATCAAAAATTTTCTCGGATACGTCTAAAAGGAAAAATCCAGTCTGCATACGTTTACAGACTCAGAAGTATGCAAACATGCTATCCACCGTGGAATACTCCTGGGAAAACGTGTTTTTAATTCATAAAATAATTTTTTTTAAATTATTGAAGTAACACGTTTTTCAATGGACATCCAACATTACTAAAGTTTGCAAACGTATGCAGACTAGATTTGTCCCATCTAAACAGAGTAAAACTTCAGCCACACGCCCGCAAAATATGAGCCACGTGGTACACTATTAGTGGTCTATAACTGTATGGATTTTTGACCAGTCTTTCACTGGATCTATAAACCAAAAATCAGTCTGATTAGCGATTTATAACCTTCGGATATTTTGCACCCAAATAACGCTCAATATGGCTCAAATTCCTACCGTTAAAATCAACCCATGAAAATAACTTCCAGCGAATCGTTTGAAATTGATTTCTAGTTTATAGTTCCACCGAGGGACTAGCCAAATATCCATACGGTCATTGTCCACTAAGAGTGTGCCACCTGTCTCATATTGTGCGCTGTGACAGAAGCACCTGTTCCAACGCTTTGACAGAAGTTTTACTCGTCTGAACACCCACCCAATCTGTGAGTGGTCCGGAAGAATATGCCACGTGACCCATTCTTTACAAGGAGAGCGACCCTCACCCAGAAAAAAACTTGCCCACTCTAGATCATGCTTTGGTTGGAAAGCCACATTACTTGAACGGAAGCCGTAAAGTCAAATAAATCGAATAAATCTATGCTGACGGAGTCCCTCAATAAAGTTCCTGACCGACAGGGACTTTGATGATGGACGTACGTCATCAAAGATTTATTCACAGAAATTAATCCACTTTAACCAAGAGCTACACTAAACTAAATTACACAATAAAAAAACCAAGAGCTACACTTTAGATTTTAGACATCTCTGACTCATACTCGAGGTGGATAAGGCAAGCTTTTCCCTCCCATTTATGGCGCTTTATACTTTACTGCTATATTTATAGGAAAAGTGTGAGTCATGCTTCGACGGAATCCATGTCCATCCAAACTATGAACGCTGCAAGTGTTTTCAGTTTTGACACGTCTTTTATAAATAAGACAAGTGACCCAACTACCATATTTGGAATTTTCGATTTCTTTTGCAAGTAAGGGTTGCACGTGTTAGTATGTGGGTGTGAGTCGTGTCAATTTAGTAACAGGATGAACCAATTTTTTCGAATTTTGGGTTTGGGTTAGAGCACAAGTCAGCCCCGGTTTGATAATGGGTCCAAAATAGACCCAGTGTTACTTACAGGCTTATACGTACATTAGAGTGGTTGGGTGTGGTTTTTGTTCCAGTGAACTATTCGGTGTATTGTCTTTGTAGGAAGTAGCGGGGATTTTATTGTTAATTAAGCTACAACTATCGTGGGTCCACCTTTTCACCTGTGTTGTATATATATTCGACTCCCCCTCCAATCTCAATCTCTTGTTGAAAATTTCTGAAATTTTGGGGCCTTACCTGTCTGGGCCTTAGGCAACCGGCTCATCTGCCTAATGGTCAAGCCGGGCCTGTCGCCACCCTCCTCTATATAAGAAGGGAATCGTTAGCAAGGCATCCCATGATCAACGACAAACTGTAATGCACGTTGGTCCTTGAACATTTTTCTTATTAGAACTTAATTCACATCAGAAGGGATTTGAATGCAACATCGCTTTTTGAATATATGGTACTCTTTGGCGAGCTATGCTTGATGTCAACCTATCCATGGCGGGCAAAAAAAATCATTTAATTTGAATGTTAAGAACAAGGCCTTCTGTTCATCTCTTCCAAGTGGTCAAGTAAGATTAAACAAAGTGATCGACCAGTTGCATGAAGACTTGAATCAAGTTACCATGGGTGAACAACTTTCATGAACTCACTTTTTGGCCATTGACTAACTTTTTTTTTGCCAACATCTCACCATCGATTTTGAACAAGAAACCACATGCAATATTGTTCTGTGAAGCATGAAAGACGATAAAGAGCTCTAAACCATGGTTTTAGAAACGGCCGTTTAAACAATAACGCCCCAAACCCGTTTCCGTTTAAACCGTTTAAACATGTTTTGATGCTTTTAATTTAACGGCGTTAAAATCGTTTAAACGGCCGTTAAAATTGTTTTAATGGCTGTTAAATTCTGAAAAAATTTGTGGAAAAAAAAAAAACCGCAGTTAAATTTTGGTTTTATTTTTCAAATTTCAAAATTTAAATTTCAGAGCCACTTTTTCCATTTTTTCTGTTAAAATCCGTTAAATACTTTTTTTTTTTCATTTTTGCGGGCTATTTCAATCCATTTTAACGGCAACACCCCCAGTCCGTTAAATTTGTTAAAATGGCCTCCTTTAAACCTTGCTCTAAACAACTTGAAAAGGTACACCCTAGGCGGGTAGTCGAGGAGGGAAGAACCAGCCCAAGGTGAAAGGGGATCAATCAAACACTAACTAGAGCTTTTAAATGAGAAAGAAGAGGTGCATGTATGCGAAAGAAACATATGGTCCCTGTCTAGACTAGTTTAGCAATAAAGAGCATAGTTTGCAATTTGGAGTGCAGCAAAAATACAAAATTAAAATTGTTCGAGTACAATTCGGGTTTCTTATTAAAAAATAAATGCATTAAAATGTTCGGCAAAAATAATTTTAAAAACAAAAAAAAAGAAAAAAAATTAACAACTTTTTGTCTTGTAAAATGATTTTTGATGTTCAAAACAGAATAATCCGGAACTAATTTGGAAATTAAAAGTTAGTGAATTATTCAACTATGTTCAAATATGTGAATTTTTCCAAACCTTGCAATAGGACATTGGAATAATTCGTAAGGCCAGCGCGGAGCCAGGTCTTCAATTTTGAAAGTTTATAAGGATTTTTTTTTTGGTTTTTCAAAGTGCCCTTTGGCCCATCTTGGAAAAGTACCCTTTTGCCCACCCTAGAACAAAATGTGTATAATTTTACCTACCCTTGAACAAAATCCTGGCTCCGCCACTGCGTACGGCACATAAATTATTCTTGAATAATTCGAGAATTTACATTGGGGGTGTGTGTGTGTGTGTGTGTGTGTGTGAGATCCATCTTAGAATCAGCCTTGGTTACTTTTTAACATGAGTTGATGCAAGTTTAGGGATACGTGTGGTACAATAGGAAAGGGTTGGAGGGAACAAATTTCCAATGACCCAATATCCGGATCACAGGAAATTCTGGGAATTAAAGAGAACGAGAAAAGCAAGGGATTTTTTTTAAATTAATTTATGTGGACATGGTGATGTGGGAACAACGTGGTGGTTTGTGGAACTCACATTTAAAAACGGGAAAAAAGAAAAAAGCATAGAGATTTTACGTAGGAGGACAGTGTCATGCAAGTCCACTTCAGCCATCCAACAAATGGTGCCATTTCCAAAGGAAAAATGCCAAGCCTTTCTTGTTGCAACCCCAACTAAAGTGAACGGGAATGAGATTAGATGTCTAGAAAGCTCGGAGTATACTCCAGACATTCTCAAATGGGCCTGGCCCATCTTTGTGTCCTGTTACTTCTCTAGTGAATTCCCAAAAGTACCCCTACTATTCACTTTCCTTTTTTAGCCCTTCTCAACATTGAAATTTGACTTTTCTTTCTTTCTTTTTTTTCTAAAAAGGAAAAAGATGTAACAAGGTAGAGGTATAGCGATTTTTGTTACTCACCATTGACCTCTGGGCCTACTTACCACATAGATGTTTTGCCTACCCTTTGGTGGATATACACACCAAAAATGAACCCTGATAGGTAAGCTCTAGCCATTAGGTTTTAGTACTTTTTAAGGTGTGATTCTAGCCATCAGATTCGATAATTCTTTTGGGTACCAAATGAAACGGCTACGAATCATCAAACAAGCTGAGTGAGTTTAGGTTTGAATGTTTACCAAATGTTGGGCTAAACATCCATATAGTCAGTGTGCCCATATGGCAGCGGTGAGACAAAAAATCGCTATACCCAATGCCTTCGGCGTCAGGTCTACCTTGTTACATCACGACCCTTCCGATAATACCCTCTTAATTAACCTATAGCTAAAGGGAGAATGACCACCCTCCCTCAAATCTCGCCTACGACCTTCCCGTCTAAGATCTTGGATGGCTGCCGCCGCCTGCCCCTACCCCACCTTGATAGTCACTTGCCACCCTTGAACAAAATCACTTCATTTTGAGCGATTGTTTTGACTACAACATGGTTCATACTCGATAAAAATAAACTTATGAACTCTTTATTATCCAGTGGCACTATGGTAATTCACAAAAAATGAGGGTATTTATGTAAATTAAACATAAGGGCATTTGAGAGTATTGTAACTATTGTTCCATACATAAGTCTTCACCTCTTCACTTTGAAGGCCTTAGCTCCCAACAATTCCGTGGTCTGCCTTCCTCTCTCTCTCTTAATGCTTTCATCGTGACATCTAACAGTTAATTCGTTCAGGTTTGTTCCCTCACTTGTTCTCCCTAAACTCTCTCTCTCTCTCTCTCTCTAGAAAGCCAATTAATCTTGCTTTCTTCTACTCTCAACCATCTCTTTGGCTGTTCTTCACAAATTTTCTCCTTTGTTAAGGGTTATTTTATTATTTTTACTTGCGTTTTCAGTGATTGATTTTGAGCTCCTTGTATTCTATGAAGCAGGTTTCACAATGATGATGGGTCTGGAGAGATTGGTGGTGACTCTCAAGTCTAAATTGAAAGCTCTAAAGACAAAGAAACCTTACGATAAGATCGACAAGAGCGATAGCATGAGGATAGAGATTAGGAGCAGGAAAGCTCAGAAGCTCATAGCTGAGACTCTCAAGATTGCTGATTCGCCAAGGAACAAAGGCTATGCTTTCTGAGTGTTTTTTATCAATAAATGTATACACACCAGGGTTATTGTTTCCTGTTTTTGAAGTCCTGTCACGCCCATGGTTTCAAGAAGCTGATACAAGGGTTCATATATACACGTTTGTAGTTGCTCTCACGCCCATGGTTTCAAGAAGCTGATACAAGGGTTCATATATACACGTTTGTAGTTGCTCTCTCTCTCTCTCTCTCTCTCTCTGATGTATGAAATTTCTTTCTTTTGCCGATATAAAGATGACCTACTTCAGAGATCATTTTGGGTCGAAACATGCCCAAACTGCAATACAAAACGATAAATCCAATGATTCGAGTGTGGAGTGTGGGTACTCAAAATGGTAAAATATCGATGTATTGGAACTTATACACCGCATCACACCAGATCACGTGAAGCACTAAATCATTCATCATCGGTAAATTAATTCCTAGAGACCCTCTCAGATGGACATGTGGCGGAGGAGATCGAGAGCTATTTAAAGAAGAATATTCAGAAGGGGAGAGATCCTTGGAGAAGGGAAAGGCCGAATCATTGGAGGTAGTACACGAGAGAGAAACTTGAAAGAGAAGCTTAGAAAAGAGGAAGATTAAAGAGAGATAGAGAGAGAAGATGAGAGATCTTATAGATGTTAGAGAGAGAAAATGAGAGATATAATCTGTATATTGGATTTGCATAGTGAAGTTGAGCTATTGACAGGCTTTCCCATGGACGTAGTCGCTGGCAAGAAGCCGGCGACGAACAACATAAGATTTGTGTCATTTCTTTTATTCTCTTTATATGTCATTTATCTTCCTAACTATCGGTAACTCACTGTTTGTTCCATGATCTTTGTGGTGGGTTGATCGAAGAATATCGGATGGCAATCCCGATTTTATCCCCACATTGAGTCTACCAGACATCTGGTTTGGATGAATCTCTCCCATCTCTTTCATTTTTACAATAAAAGCAAGCTAGAAGGAGAGTATGCATGACTCAAACTCAATATAATGCTTCATGTGTCACCACTTGCCAAAAAAGATTTGGAGTTTAAATTGTTCAAAGATGGGTTTATTGAGGAGAGAAAAAGTGACTGACCCATTCAAAAAAATGAAAAGATGCATTATAGATTCTTGGGTCCTATATATGTGAATGCTAAGAAAGTAAAGATGGAAAATATGGGTTTTCAAACATAATTTAATGCTAAGTAAACATGGAAGATATGGGTGGGAGAAAAAGGAAATTAAAGGAGGGAAAGTTGGTGGTGACGTAGGAAATTAGGAATTGTTTACACATGCGTGGGAAGGGTTTGACATATAGCTAGCTTTAGTGGGTAGCACAGGTTTGAATAGTTATGTCAAAAGGGAAAGTAAAGCCCACTTTATATTTCAATTCAAGGGATTCCATGCACTAAAGGCACTTTAGAAACAACTACAGAAAAAAAAAAAAAAAATGTGACTTCATATATAACAACATGGTAGCTATATTTTTTTTTTTTTATGAGTAACATGCATGGTCGCTTGCAACTTTATAACTCGTGGGACGTACATGATCCCATCCCATTTTGGCTAGCAATATGGGCCACCTATACATTGGATGTGGCCCCACATTGATAGAAATGAGAATTGAAAAGTGAATATCAGCAATTTCTAAAACTTATAACCGTATCAAATATGGACTTAACTTTAATGGTGAAATTGGATGGTCCAAAGTTTTTCAACTTGCAATCACTACAGGAAAACGGGGCTTTAGTGATAAGATTTATTTTAAATAGGATGCCCAAATTAATCAAGCCCATGATGAGTCTAGGGATTTGCGATCGTTAGCCAACATACAATCCTAGGAAGAGTCTAGAAGAGGAAATCGTGCCATAATCTATGCGAGTTGATGGTGGAGAAGATTATGTTGCAATTAATCCTTAAATAGGGAAGATCCTTTATTCCTTGGATAAGAACTTCCTTATTTAGTAATTAGTTATATTTGTCTTATTTAATTTATTCCGTAATTAGTTATGTTTGAGTCTTTAAATAAGCAAGTTGTATCCTGTGCATAATATCAAGAAAAGAAATAACAATTAGTATCTATGGAGGTCTTCCCCCTCTAAAGGGATAATTTTCACAATTCAATTATCAAATTAGTCCGTTCTTATCAATTGGTATCAGAGCGGTCCCATCCATTCTGCATGGTAGCGACCCAAAAACAAATGAAAAAGATGGAGCAAGAAATTAAGCGACTCTCTGAGCGATCAGAAAAACAATGGCATAAGGAAACAAAGATGTTTTCGGTTGTTAACTCAAAGCATGATCGCCTATCGGAGAGCATACAACGCATGAGAATGGAAGTCAATGAGATCCGATCCACCGAGTCAACATGGTTCATGAGCACGAACCGAATCATAGACATGGAGATTCGAACCAGATCATTACCTCACGAACTATCCGGCTAAAATTTCCTAGGTTTAATGGAGAGGAACCATTATGATGGATTTATCGTGTAGAACAATTTTTCGAATATCACCAAATCTTGACGGCGCAACAAGTGAAAATCGCGTCATTTCACTTTGAAGGAAAAGCTCTCCAATGGTTCAAGTGGGTAAAGATCGTTGTTGAATTCGCAAACTGGGCGGAGTTCTCCAAGGCCTTGAGTGCTAGATTTCGTCCAACCGAAGTACTCACTAGTCTCACGAGCATGCGAAAGAGTTTTGCGAAGTTTGAGGAGATAATGAAGGCTCATTTCATGCGTATGAACCAACAATTTGTTGAGTTCGAATGTGCCCGAAATGAGCAACATTTGGCCAAGTCTAAATCTTCTCTAATTAAGTCGAAAGTTGTGGCGAAGCCAAAACTCGCCAATAAGCCAAAGCCCATGATCAAGAAAAAGTCGAAGCCAACGTTAACGACTAGGCTAGTAAAGGCTTCGAGACTTGCGACGAGGACTTCTCTGGGGACAAAGGTGTTGGCTAAAAAGTCGGCGAAGGCAGCTACACGAAGTCCCATGAAGCGACATCCAATCCAACAAGCGAACGACCTTGTTGACTTGAGACACAGGATTCGGTTTACTCATACTGTCGATCGCAAGGCAACGGTGCCTTGGACCCCAGTGCATGCACCTACATCAAATGCGATTTGGGATCCCGGAGGCATCGACCTTGAGGACAAGGTCATTTTTAAGGGTGTGGGAATGATAAGATTTATTTTAAATAGGATGCCCAAATTAATCAAGCCCATGATGAGTCTAGGTGTTTGTGATCGTTCGCCAACATGCAATCCTAGGAAGAGTCTAGAAGAGAAAATCGTGCCATAATCTATGCGAGTTGATGGTAGAGAAAATTGTGCTGCAATTAATCCTTAAATAGGGAAGATCCTTTATTCCTTGGATAAGAACTTCCTTATTTAGTAATTAGTTATATTCGTCTTATTTAGTTTATTCCGTAATTAGCTATGTTTGAGTCTTTAAATAAGCAAGTTGTATCATCCCGTGCATAATATCAAGAAAAGAAATAACAATTAGTATCTATGGAGGTCTTCCCCCTCTAAAGGGATAATTTTTATAATTTCATTTATCAAATTAGTTCGTTCTTATCATTTAGCGGCAGACTTTTAGCGACAGCCAAGAAAAAATGCCGCTATAGATAAGATTTAGTGGCGGCCAAAGATATCCCGCCGCTGACAAGTATGAAGGGAAAATTTTTGGGGTCCTTTTACCGCCGCTAATAAGTAATAATACTACAAATGTTAGAATGGGCTGAGTTTTTGTAAGGTTGATATCCATGTTGAGAAGAATATCATCACCAAAAATCAGCCCTTAACTCATCTACATGTGGGCCCCACATCCGTTAGTCATTATATTAGTAAGATTAACATAAGTCATTTTATTATATATATATATATATATATATATATATATATATATATATATGGGCCTGGATCAGGAGACAAAAAATTTGACAGCAAAAAATTGGTAAGAGTATGATCTCCTCGCCACATAGACCACCCCTACAAAAAATCAGCCCATTCTGAAATTTCGAACACCATCAAATGTGGTTTTCCAGTTAATAATATCGAATGATTTGAATTGTGGTGAGGATTATCTCCTCACCTCACCATAGAGATCGACGTGCATGTTGACTAGTCAATATGCGCCACTTAGACAGTGTATTAGAGTATAATCCGTCTCAACCATTTTTTATCGCAATTTACTATTGATTAGTCAATTCATCATTGAAGATGTAGGCTGGAGGACGTACGACGTTCAAGCAACCAAGGCCTTCCAAGTTAAGCACATGTATATTTGAATGATAACACAATGGGTCATGCTCAGGGGACTCGTCTTTTCACTCATGTTCTCGGGCGTGGATTCCAAGAATCCAATTGTGGTTGATAGCGCTTAGCTGGCATCACTTTTTGCAGAAGCAAACCACCATCGGTTTCTCGAAATATACAGCCAATGACACGAGTGAGCTTATAAATAATTAAAGTTGGTCTGTGGACTCAAACGATGGTATAGCAAATGGAAAATGGGCCTTTGAATGAGCTTAATGGGCCTAGATTATGGACCTTGACTGTTGGCCTCAATGATGTTTTTATCGGCTTAGAGTATCCTAAGTATCTGCCAAATCTAGAATTTTAGCTCGTAAGGTATTAATATTATGCAAATAAAAAAAACAGCTAAAATAAAAAATAATTAATCCTTATTGGTTCCTACGACAAGATAAGTTCATCATAAGAGGTAAATGTAGAGTCTTAAGAAGCACAATATGTAGACATGTGGCATGCATTCAAAGGATTGTGACCCAAGATTTGATGGGTCGCACCTAGGGGTGTCAATTTTACCCCTTTTACAGGAACTGAATCGGAATCGGAACCAAAAACACCGGTTCCGGTTCCACATTTTTGGGAACCGATTAAAAAGTAACCGGCTGGAACCCTACCGAACTGACAATAACGGTTCCGGTTCTGGGTAGCCTAATATGGAACAGAAACCAATAAGAATCGGAATCGAATCGATAAGAATAGGTACCAATAAATAAATATAGTGTAAATATTCTCATATTCTCAAGATTTTGCCCAATATACCCAGAACCGGAACCGGAACCGACATAAATACATAATCGGTTCCAGTTCTGGATCCATCACTTTGAGAACCGGAACTGTTAAGGAACTGAACCGATTAGAACCGGAACTGGTCACCTTAGGAACCGAACCCCGTTGACACCCCTACTCGCACCTAAGAGATAGGGCCATGGATTAATATGATTGAATAATCTCAACCATTGAATTTTACACTGTAGACGTGACGCATAAGATATTGTGCTGAAGGACAGACATTTTGGATTAGCACTCGGATACAAAAAGCTCCCAGCAAGGGATTTGTTTGATGGATAAACTCATTAACAAATTTTCAAATTCGCAAGTTCTATAGATATGGATCGTGTCTCATATCAAGATCATGAGCTATGAACACTGGTCCACACTTCAAGATCCAGGCTCGGAGATGGAAGAGCCGAATCGTTCTCATCAAGATTATAGAAGATGAGGGAGGTTGTAGGGGAGGAGAACTAAGAGAAAATCTTAATAAAAATTCTCTGCACAATAATAATCAGGGTTTTTTCTTTAGAGTATTTATTGTAACTAAAATTTTGGGTTATTTTCAATAGGGACCTCCCACGAGCACACATGCCATTTGGCATTAGTCCAGTTGCTTTCCCAATAATGCACAAACGTAACTGGTCCGAATCACTCATGACCTTGATAATGCTCATTAAAGTAGCATCACCGAGCTTTATCCTTGACGTAATGAAGAGTAGTTGAAGGTACAAGGGTCACCTACAGGACTGGTTCCTCGCTTGAAAACAAGAGTAAGGGCCAATCTCGCTATTGATATTCGCTCAAAAGTGCTTATTTTAAGCAATTATTCTTTTAGCATTGTCACACTCTTCTACGTAAAACTACATTTTTTTTCAACATTTCTACGTCAGAGTTTCTCTCATTCCATAGAATACACTTTTCTGGTTAAAATGGTATATTCGTATGCATTCATACGCAGTTATTTGATCCACATGCGAAGTCATTCTTATTACGCGATTTTTCTATCGCAGGAGCACTAATTAGGCAACTTTGATGGCATGCGGGCCTACAATCAACTTCCAGAATCTATGATCAAAGCTCAAGAGCCAACAAGCTGGGGATGAGAAGATATAGGCCAAAAACAGAAAGAACTAGAGAGTCGACAGAATCAAGGGATGACCAAGAGAGAAGGAGAGACAAGCCCTCAAAGAAGAGACTAAGGAGATTAAAGCTTATAAACTAACACAAGGCGAGTGCTTGCTCAGTTGGTGAAGCATGCAGAAGACCAAGTCTAAGACAAGGGTTCAAGACCCTCTGCTAGCATTTTCTCTTTAATTTTGTAATATTTTCTCTCTCCTCTCTCTAAATCTTCATCCTCTCTCTACTTTTCGATCTCAACCATCCGATACTCCCTCCCTTCACAATCACTGTCCTACGGCCTATCCTGTCTGATCTTCACCATACGACCCACTTGATCATCACCATCTAATTCGACCGTCCGATTACCCATCACTCCATCGTAGAACCCATTAGGCTCATTATTCCATGTTCAACCATGTGGGCCAAATATATGGGCCCATCACCAACGACCCGTAGCCTAGCCATTTTAGTGGGACCCAGGAGAATGTTACCTCATTTAGCAACAAAGGAAAATGGTTTTAGCACTAAAAACATTTTTTGGCTAGACATTTTTGCGATGAAATATATTCTAGGCTTATTTTGGAAAAAAGAATAGTGATGGAAAAGTGTTTTGAGAGTTGTTTTCCAAAAATTAATAGGTGGCACCCAAGAAAGCAAGAACATTTTTAGAGAAAAACTTTTGTCTTCAAAATAAAATTCATTTTTAAGAAAATGATGTGAAGAATGTTGCTAAAATAGGATGCAATGGACGGCTAGGATGGAGGATGTCTAAGGACATTTTCACCCTTATATGGTAGGCTTCACCACGTTTTCAAATGAAATTAGAAACCGTGGGTTTGTAATATAGGAACCCATGGTTCCTATAAAAGAAAAAGAGGATAATTCATTGCTGCCATCCTCCACGTTTTTACCCTAATTCCATACTCTCCACCTCCCAAAAATCTTCTCCTTCCCATTTTTCTCATAAGCCATCCACATCTCTTGCGCCATCTCTCACAGCCGTTTTTCACCCCTGCACAACCACCGGCCAGCCACCATTGAAGCCGGCAGCAAAGCCCAAGCCGTCATCTTCAAACTCCACCACGTCCTTCAACCAACACAACGGTCAGCAAGAAAAGCTTCCATCTCGCCTTTACCAGCCCCTCTAGCCACCGTTTCCACTATCTCTTAGCCCTAGCCGCTCCACTTGATTGAAGGAGGAAGAACCAGTCACCATTACAATCGATCCTCCAATAAAGGTGAGATCCTTCACCTTTTCTCTACAAATCTTCTTAGTTTTAACTATTTTCTTTCACTAGCTTCTCTCTCAAGATTAGTACACCCCTCTAAAATCTCTTTCTCTCTCCCAATGCTTTTTAGTTAGACTAGTTAATTTTTGCATTAAATTAGTGAATGTATTACATTTGATTTAATAAAGTTGATTTGTTTGTGTTCATTTCTTGGAATTATTTTAATGAGTTCTTATCCGTTATTTTATTAGTTTTAATAAGTCTCTATAAAATCGAAAAAGAACATTTAAAAAAAAAAAAAAGTTATTTTATGTTCTTTACTGCACGTTCCCTAATCCCGAGTGCGGATCGACATCCGACACGAATCCCTATGCTAGAATCTCTGAATTTTGCAGGAAATCTCGGATAAATTATAAATCTTGTTGATTCTAGGGTTTTCGTAACCAACAACGCGAAAAATTCCTACTTTCAGCTATAAATAAGTATAGATTGAGTTGATAGGTGTGAAATGAGACACATCCTGGCAAAGCTATCGATCTTCTAAAACATCATGTAGGACTACACTATTCAACCAATAGTCAACTATCTTAGGTATCTTGAATGCCCTATCCTAATAAGATCATCAAGGCCTCATACTTAGTCAATGTTTTAAAACTCGTCGAGTCAACTTGCGCAGCACACAAACTCCGATTTGTAACCCTTTGAAATAATCTGTGTATCCCTATATCACTAGATACCTAGAAGAGGGGTTGAATATGTATTAAAAATAAGTCAATTATTAATAACCTATTCTAAATTACTGGTCTAGGTAGGTTAGAATCGCATGCATTCGTTATTGATTATAACTATGTGCAAAAATATAAAAAATCAACAACCATAACACATGAGATTTTCGCATAAAAACCTTAGCCAAGAAAAACCACGAGACCGCGTCTAAATGGTAAAGTATCACTAACTGAAAGTTATAAGTACAAAGGTTATCTACGCAACACTGTTTACTTATAGCATACAATTACCTACACCAAGGCCAACTGTCGACGCATCCACGTCTTTTGCCTTCATGCGTCGAGTCCACGAGCGCCCATCCAGTCACAATCCTTTCACCGCTATTCCGTTTGGTATGCCCCAAACCTACCACCGATTGGTACACTCCGATCTTAATTTACACTCACTGGTCTAGCCCCGTTGGTGACAACTCTGATGGGTTTTTGATAACTCTGTCTCTATGTGTTGTCTGTGTTGGTTTATCTTTGGTGTATCTAGACTACCTAAGGGAGGCTTAATTTATAGAAGAGTTATTGCCCTAAAACGGACTAAGAGAAGGGCGTTATTAATTTTCCATAATTTTTTCAAAATAAAAACATTTTAAATTTTGTCCAATTAATTGGTCAGTTTGTCCAATCGATTAGACTATTCTTGGAAGTTATGTCCCTTTTGTCCAATCGATTGTACCTAGGTCCAATCGATTGGACAAACACTTGGTTCAATTTTTAAGATCCGAAAAAGTTATGACTTCAAGGTAAGTCCTCTAACATAGTTTTTAGCCTATATATTAAGTATGTAAGTCTCCTAAGGTCACTAGGTCAATTTACCTTCCTATCGAGTGTATGCGATCTATATCGAACAAATCCTAGTTCCTCAGATGACTCATTCGTCGATCTTCTGATTCTATGATCTTTGTCTTCATGTATTAACGCAGTCAAGAGTGATATGTACCACTACATTCTCAAGGCCTCATTGTACTCATAGAAAATGTTACAAAATGTTTTGAGTCCAGCAGAATTATGCCAACTAGGATATGAAATATTCCTTACACCCTTGCTGAGTTGACTTGGAAACTCGCTCGAGTCGACCCAAAACTCGGCTGAGTCAACTGTTTAAAGGCGAGTTGACTCAAAATTCAATGTCTTTTTTAAATTTCTAAATGTTTTTGGTATTTTTTCTATATTTTATAAATTTTCAAAGTTTTTTAATAGATATTTTTTAAATATTTAATAATTAAATTTAATGACTTGCCGAGTCAATGAGGTGACTCGACCAAATGGACTTCCGAGTCGAGTCTGAGTTCCAAGTTTTAAAACATTGCTATCAACTAATCATATCGATATCAATAAGAAGATCTCATTTAATTCTTCCAAATGACCAAGGCGAAGATCACACCTCATCGTATGCTTCTCATCCCTTACAACTAAGAGAAAAAAATTTATATTGTCAGAGTACCGGATCAAGCTTCCAACATACATGCCAAGACAATCACATGAAAATGATGATAATGATATAGAATGTACAAAATTGCATGTACATGTCAAGATAAAATAAATCATATGATGATGAGTGTAAGTAAACTATAAAAAGATATAGAGTAATATGGTCTAAAAGCATCCAAAATAATAAAACAAATGTAACACCGATAAATCATGAGACTGTTATGGAAAACCCCCAAGCAATCCCTCGAGTAACAACAATGGCCGCCAATAAACACACGCCACACAGAGAAAACGAATAAAGCAAACAAAGACACAAGCGATTTACGTGGTTCGGTCGAAACCTACATCCACGGGCGATGATGATCGGATCTTCACTATGAATAAACAAGGTACAAAGGTTGTTCTCTCAATCTCTTGTACAACCTCTCACAAGCACTCTCTATTGGCTCTCTAACACTCTCAAACGAGTAATAGGGCATATATATAACCCCTCAAGACGAACTAGGGTTTCTAACGAAAGAGAAAACCAAAAAGGAAATATTCGTTCGTCAGTCCAATTGATTGAGCCAAAGTCCAATTGATTGGGCAGACATGAGCAAGGACAATCAAAGTATCAGGCTC